>MU619702.1:0-29287 GCA_025201785.1 Xylaria longipes | reverse complement strand
CCCCCCCCCCCAAAAAATAACGCCCAGATTATGTATTCCGTCCCGAACCAAATTAGTCAAGGTCTGGGACGGGTAGATGGTCGACAAGCTTCAGGTTCAGCCCCTGTTTTTCAAGAGCTTCAAGAGCAAGCTGATCCCTCAGATCCGCTGTCTCCTTTTCAGTTGTCAATACGAAATCGTGCTTTAGAACCCAGCTGCCCCCGGAGACCCCATACTCCTTAGCTGTGGCGCCGCCTATTTTCTGCGGCTCCACGATTAGACTCTTCTTGACCCCGAAAACGGCGTCCGATGTCTCGTAGGGGTCGCCGCGCATATACAACGACCTGAATTCCGTAAAACCCAGTGTTAACACGTCGCAACGGACCGAAGGCTGCTGTAACCAGGCAGAAAACTCACGTAATCAAGTGATCCCAGCCTTTCTTCTCAAACATAAAGTGTAAATGCGCTGGCCGCCAGGGGTGCCTGTTCAATTTCTCCAGGAGCTTACCGACCGGCCCATCATGCGGGATGGGATAGCTGACAGGCAAGATACACTTGAACCAAAAGTGTCCGTTAGCGTCGCTCGCCATGACGCATCGCTCGGTGGGTTCCTTCCGATCCGAGTGTTGAACATCATAATGTCCGGTGCTATCGGTCTCCCATATATCGATCTTCGCGTCCTCGACCGGCTTCCCATTCGCATCTTTCACCGTGCAAATACACAGTAGCGGCTCTCCCTTAGGATCCGAGGACATGTTTGAGCCATGGTCAAGAGTCGGTGCATCGTGCGTGTGGAACGGCCCCAGGACTGAACCTTCGGTCGTGTTGGGTGGTTTCGGGTGATTGATACTATCAACTAAGAGAGAGAGACCTAGGACATCAGATAGCAGGATGAATTCCTGGTTGGGCGACCGCATCAGCCGCCGTCAATCGCACAGATTATGCCCATCTCGCGACACCTTGTGAAGAGTGGATTATACCAGAGAGGCTCACCTGGCGAACGTCGCTACTAATCTGACCGCATTTCACCAGGAAGCTGAGCCCGGCCATCCATTCATCGGTACTGATGCGTGTTTCTCTAGCAAAATCGTGAATGTGTGTGACCAAACGTTCCATTAAATACGCCAAACGCCGGTCACCACTTTGCGAGTTGATCTTGACTGTGTTGGGCGTTATGTTGTCGATTGTTAAGTCCAGCAGAGCTGGTATCGGCATCTTGGTTGAAGCAGCCATGTTGGTAATGTGGTTTTGATACGCCGCATGCACTGAGATGGGTTGGGGTAGATGTGAGGCATAGAGGCACGGCGAGGAGATGGGTAGAGTAGCAATACGACACGAGTCTAGGTACACCTTCTGCTTATATAATAGAACGGGAAGACTTAAGTCCTCGAGATTACAGAGCATTGTATAGATTTCATCATCTATCTACGGCTACTATTTATGTAATCCTCAGTCATCAACACGGTTCCGCTAAGATCTCCGCCTCAAAACCGGCAGTTGTTCAAGTAGTCAGTGGTTAGAAGACCGGTTCGGGGGAGAAGATTGCCCGAATTGGCGTTGCCAATATCGCGGTTACAAGCATTGGCAGTGTTTGCAGGGCCGGCGGTCGATTCAGGCTACCAAGAAAGAATTCGCACTCATTACTACCTATAAAGACATAGACAGGCTACCTATAATTCATCGTTCGAGAATGGTCGGGTCGTACTAGTAGAGAAATCTGTGAGGTAGGGTCCTCATAGCGGGGTACAGTAAGTAGACACGGAGAGGTCGAGCTTAGCGTTCAAACACGCGGGGGATAAAGGCGTGGGGAGATTTGACCCCATTCTCACTGGTTGCATGATAAGGAGCGAACTAATCAATAGCAACTTTACATATGACGAACAGTTAGGTATTGTAAATTCAAAGTAGTCTACAATATTTGGCCACTCTACAGTACGATTAAACAATTTTGAATGCACTATTGGTCGATAAGTACTTCTTTCACCACGTGATCCCGATTAGCCATTCGATTCAAGCCTCGCTCTCGGGCGTGGTATTTACCGATAGTATTACTCTGGCTTCTGGTCAGAATTGCTCGGTTGGTAGAAAGTGAATATGACTAACGCTAATGGTTCACTGAGATGTTCGTGAAGGTGGATTCTGACGGATAGTTGTTGATTCCACTAATTCCGCAAATGAGGGCAATTGTAGATTTCGACCTGACAAGTGATGAATCTGCTGGTTGGCTTGTTGTGGTCCCTGGATTCGTTGTGAAGCGGCTACCATACTAGTCAAAGGTGGCCCGGGAATAAGTGGCCTATGTTGAGGAGCCCTATGCGGCGGAGTCAGAAAATAGAATTGATCGAAGGTCGAGAAGGGGGGAAGCAACGGGGACGCTGGCGTTGGGATGACCGAGAAAAATGGTGGCTCTTTAGGCAACTGTTCAATTTGACGCGTGCCGACAATAATACAATCATCATCTTCGTGACTAACCGGCGTTGGCTTTTGAGTGGCTGGCGTCAAATTTTGTTCAGCTATTTCGCAGGCATATAGCCTAGCTGACTTCCTACGTTTTATCTCTGGAACCTCTATAGTAGGCGGAGGGAGCCCGAGAATGCGGAGAGACCGCCTCACTGGTTGTTGTTTTATATCTGTAGCGACCTTTACATCTACAGGGAAAGACTTGGCGTCATCGTCAGGCTCAGAAAAATCGCTTACCTTTAATCCGTGGGTTCTTTGCGGCATGTTTCTTGCGGTGATTGATGTGCTCGGTTTTAGGCGCTAGCGGTAGCTCAAACTATTTAAATCTATTTTCTTCATGTGTAAGTCAGGGCAACAGACGGATTGTTTTCTCGTATTTTCTTTCTTTGGGTGACTTTTGGCGGCTTTGTTATAATCGCCTGTTTACAACAAAAGACACTAGATCCAAATCGAGCTGTTTCAAGTCGCAGAAGACGGCGGCTTGTCATAGCACAATAAGTCGACAAATCCGTCCCTCAATGAGTTCTTGGATATGCTATGTCGCAAAATCTAGTACTAACTCTCGTTCTCTCGTAATATACGTTATGGGATCTGGCCCAGATCGAACCTGCCCCATAAGCTTTGTGGAATACAATACGCGCAACCCCAGATCTCTTCTATGCGACCGAATATATAGCGCTCATTCGCGTTGCGTCACCGAGACCGTAAAATTCTTTGAGACCATTATCCCGCCACTCTCATTTGGGGCGGTCTCTACTAATGCGGCCTCAGACCCGCTACTCGACTCGGCATCTCGATCTATACTCTTTGTCCTCGAACCCACCGTCCGATTTACCCTATATTTTTTATCGGTCGACACTATCACCTGCCGCTGGGAGCCATGCATCTCGTTTAGTTCGAACGGGTCTGGGGTGGTCGTTTCAAGTGGTGTAAAGTTGCGCTTTTGCGGATCAACACGTCGTGCAAAGCTTGAGCCGTATGTGTGCGAATGAGGCAGTCCAGCTTGCGGAGTAGAGGCATTACGGCTGTTTTTACTGGGCCATACTCTAGCGAAAAAGGAATATAGCATCGGAAGACTAACACAGACTATAGTTACGGGTGGCTCTAGAAACGCCAGGAAAGTGGAGGGAACACTGTGGAATGAGAAGTCGTCGTGATAATTGATGGTGACTATGTAGGCTAAACGAACAATGGACGTTGCGGTGACACTATTGTTGACGAAACCCATTAGTGTGATTCAGGTGGCCAGTAGTACGGTAGAGTATAGTATGGCATGAACTTACCTCAGGCCCGCCGCAAACAGCCACGAGAGTCGAAGCTTTTGAGTTCGTTCCATCTTCAGTTTCCAGATGATAGGTAGAGGTACAACTAGCACCAGCAGATCGGTGAAGATGGACCAAACGCAAACAGCGACATACAAAGGTTGCTGCAAAGCAGATGTCAGAATGGGCGGGTACGGGCGTAGTTCAACAGAACAGGGCGGCAATTCGTTGACCTATGACTAGGACGTCCACGTACGCGATCACCACAATTCTCAAGTCCATCCCATTCCCACATTTTGTAGAGTGGGTGGCAGAATAGAAACTGCCATAAAACCAGACCAGTTGTCCCAAGGGAGACTGCGACTATGCACCATTTCGTGATTTTGGCGACGGATTTGTTGTTGAAGAGCTTCAAATAGAAGAAGAGGGCACTTAATTTGCCCAGGTTCAAGCTGAGAATGTGAAAGAGCTCAAAACTGAAAAGAACCTGGCAACGTAATGAGCGACAATAATTCACGTTTCTCCGTCACGCAGTGGTGGCAGTGGCTTCCGAGCTGTAAGTACGTACCTTTGGGATTGAAAACTGATTAGGTGCCGGTACAGTCTGAGCGTGATGGCCCAACCCGCCAAATACCACTTTAGAAATCAGGTTAGAATAGAACTTATTTCCATCCTATCCGATGCGAAGGAGTGGTATACGCACAAAGTGCAAACAGGACCGTTTGTCCAAAGGAGAATATCGCAGCCCCGAAAACAAGTGCATCGTCCCAGCCGAGTTTTAATGCGATGTAGAAACGTGATACTACACGTAGTGCGAGAGTGACTAACACGAGAAGCGCGACGATAACGCTCACAACAAATAGCCTGAAAGATAGCTCAACTGGTACAATAGTCACATATGACGGCCCCGGCGGTGGACGCGGTAACGGTGACTCGGTGGGGAGGACGGGAGCGGGCATTGTAAGCCGATTCTTGGCTACTCCCAACAAGCGGCCGACGTTCTCATCGATTAGCAGCTTGATGTTGTCGTCGGCACTTCTGCCCCTCCCAAATGATAAGAGAGAGAGGAGAGAGACAGACAAACCGCGGCAATTGCTCAAGGATGAGCGATGTATAATGGACGCGTGAATTGTGACAGGGCCATCCGGCCTGGGAATCGCTGACTACCTACATATGTTCCATTAAACGATGAGCACCCTAGTAGATGTGTCGGCTACTGCACGGGCCGGCCGCCAAGGCATATGCAAATAGGTATCATCGCGTCTGGCAGGATTCGCGTGCTACCAGTATACATAAGTAGGAGTACAGATGGCCTAGAAGGGTAAGGATCTGATCTCAGACTCTTGGAATAGCAAGTCGTCCTGTACTATGTACTGTAAAGCTGACAACGGGTATCCACTCGAGCCTGTTATGGATTCTCCAACCTGTACTTCGGAATCCGGTGAAGAGACACCACTTCAAGATGTTTGGTGCCATGGTGAAAGTACCGGAGCCACTCAAGCACGTGGGGTTGCGTTATATGCACAAACGAGTACCAGCATTGTAGATCAGATGCAAGGGTAACACATCATCATTAAAGCGTTCATGGTTTGGTTTGATCCTGTTTTGCACATCTATCTGTCTCGTAGTCTGATGCACATGTTGAGCTTTGATCGGTGAGAGAATTTTACACTGCGGCATAACAGCGCTCGAAAGAGAAGGGCAGAGAGGAGGGAGAAAAAAAGACCGAGGCAAAAAAAGGGGCTATAAATCTATCTATATATTTTCTCAATGTACTTCGTACAAACTACGGTAGACCATTGTCATTGATCAGTGATCAATGAACCGCTATCTATCTACCTAGTGCAGTACACTCGTTGACTACCCCTGTTCGCATGGCGCCTACTGTAGGAAGCTGACTGTTGATATAGTTAATCCACCATACCTAATGCAGAACTGTCGAACGGGTCAGCCGGGATAAAGGATTTTAGAATAAGCCATAATTCAAATTCCTCGCCAACTACCTACTCTGTATGGCTTGTGAGATGTGGCTGGATCTACATAGGTGTATCACTAGCCCATTTTTAATGAAGACCTAAACAACGCCCTAAAACTAACTTGATTGATTGATTGATTGATTGATAGTGTTTAACGTCATGAGGGTAAACTGCAGGGTAGTCCCCAAGCCTCCTGAAGGGCATGAGACGTGAGCTGTCCGCTATGTAATTCTAGATACACACCAGCGATACAGAACCCATCTTCTAGTCCCTAAACCCGACAAAGCACGCAATTAGCCCTTTTAAGGAAAGCTCATTCCCTTGTTTCATACGTACGCGTAGTATTACATGTAGGTTTCCTGACATTATTACTTCAGAACCCAGTGGCCATTCCTCATCCGAAACTGTTCGTCATTTAAAAACGGCCTGGCTACGTTAGAAATATTTCGAGTACACGGCTAGCTTTGGGAAGGCCGAAGATTTCGGGTCGAAACACAAACTGTTGGGACGGTTAGTCATGATGAAGTTAGAGAGCACCTGCTGCTGGTTTCGTACAATATTTATAACATTTTGACCGCACAGAGACATATCAATCAAACAATAAAGTTTAGCCAGCTTTTTCTCCGAGCCCAGGTGTTTACAGCTGATTCAAAGTGAAGTTTCAGGACCTACGCAGACCGTTACATAGTAGAATAGAAACGCAAGGTATAGCTGTGAGCACGGATACACAACCTACCTATATTCGCTCATAGGACGGTTGTCGGAAGGGACCCTACAGTAGTAAGGCCGAGTACTACCACCGTACAATGATACACCAGGAGTGCATACCTACCACAGTAGCTTCTAGCCACTACCGACGTGGAGCCGAGACGAGATCTTGGGTCTCTTTCTCCTGGTTTTGGCGACAGGATGATCTGCTTTGTATGTTTGGACCGGGGTCAAACGGCTTCACAGAATTAGGGGCCCACCCCCCATCGCGATAGTAGAATTAACAGTCAAAGAGGGTTTATAAGGAAAATTCGTACGCAACTTATGACATCGCTGTATATGAATAAACCACAGCAGAACGAAATCTTTCTCCGCCAAGATGAGTTTCTTTTTAATTGACCGATCACGAAAACTCAAGCTGCCTGTATAGGAAGGAGAATGGGATTACGAGGATTGATGAAGGAACCAAGAATGCATCAAAATAAATGAACAGGTAGTGATCTGCAAGGAAAAACGCCACAGAAGCTGTCTAATTATTGTCATGTGTTCAAAATATATCAGAATGTTTTGGAGGGTGTTATGACCATGCTGCCATGATGGCCTTCTTATGGTGTCAACGCCTCATAACATATGGCTTATTTAAGACGCGCAAGTGCCAGACCATTAGATGATGATACAACTGCTATCTCTGACCCGTCCCGACCTCTTTTATTACATAATCCTTAACTAAGAACCCGGGTGCTATCACAATGTATCCCAAGTCACTCTTCTGTTGGACCGTCTTAGCATCCCTCACTGCGGCGAGATGGGTGCCCAAAAGGAATGGAGGAGCACCACTCATACGCGTAACCGACGAACATCGAGTTCCCGACATGTATATCGTGAAGATGAGGGATGGCTTTACAGCGTTAGACACAGACGATACTATAGCCGCCCATACGACCGATGCCAGGCATATATACAGCGCGACGAGTTTCAAGGGCTTCGCCAAATCACTCAATGATACCTCGGTCCAGTCATTGAGAGCCAACCCCAACGTAGGCAAACTAGTTCATGGCATCTCGTTTCAACACGTGCGACCCTAACCAGTAGCTCAGGTCGAGTATGTGCAAGAAGACTCACAGTTCTATATGAGTGATTACGCCACTCAGGAGAACGCACCCTATGGCATTGCTCGCATCTCTCATCGAAACAGGGGAGATAACAGCTACATTCGCGATGATTCGGACGGTGACGGCACCTGTGTGTATGTGATTGATACTGGGATCAAGATCGATCACCCAGATTTCGGCGGACGGGCATCCTGGGCGGCGAATTTCGCCGACGACGAAGACATTGACGGCGCCGGTCACGGAACTTATGTCGCAGGAATCGTTGGTTCAAACTCCTACGGCGTGGCAAAAAAAACACAACTGCTTGCTGTTAAAGTGTTTAGGAACGATGGCACGGCGGACGGCAACAACATCATTGCTGCTATTGACTGGGTCGCGCAGGATGCGCAGAGCCGCGACTGTCCCAAGGGCACCGTCGCCAACTTATCTCTCGGCGGTGGAAAGAGCCAGGCTAGTAACGATGCCGTGGCTGGTTTGGTAAATGCCGGTACATTCGTCGCAGTAGCCTCAGGCAACGACAATGTTGACGCCGCGAACACCTCGCCCGCTTCCGAGCTCTCTGCTTGCACTGTCTCTGCAAGTGACGAGAATGACGCAAAGGCAGGGTTCAGCAACTACGGTTCCGTTGTCGACATATGGGCGCCGGGCACTAACATCGAGAGCACATCGTATGAAGGGGGATCGGTGAGTTGATCGCATCCTGTTCAGAAGTTCGACGGGGGGCGTTCCAGACAAAAGACCATTTATTGACGAGTCACCTTGACTGTAGACCACCGCCTCAGGAACATCGGCATCTAGCCCCATAATCGCAGGTCTTGGTGCTTATCTCTTGTCCCTCGAGGGAGATCGGGACCCCATAGCCCTATGCGACCGCATCAAAGAGCTCTCGACGCAAGGCATATTGACCAATGTACCTAGCGATACTATCAACGCCCTAGGCTTCAACGGTAATCCGTCGGGATAGTCATGGTGAACGGATATCTGTGTTATAACGGGGCTGTGCTAGTAAGTTGTATGAAGTCTGATCGTATCATGATAGTTAGGCAACGGCGGTGTACGTAGTGTGCTCTGGAATAACACGATCGAGGACAGCGCAATCGGTCTAGTTGACGATGTCATAATAAGATGGCCAGGCGTATCAGTGAAGAACAACGCACCATACCAATGGACCTCATGCCCTCGGTGAAAGTGCTCGGGATGCCGCATGTCAGCTGCAACGCGCAGCCACCCGCTATCGAGATCAATGCCTCGTTGGTCTTGGTCTCCCTTGTTGTGGCTGGGCGAAATTGCCTAACTCTATTTTCCGAAGTAGGTTATGAGTGGCTGTCACGCGACCTGTATAGATCCGTCCTTCTGCACGGCACTGTGACATGCAGCTACACCCTAACTAGGTATATATCGTGCACCAAAAGCAAGTGATGCAATTGGCAAGCCGACGTTAAGCCGTGGCAAGTAGAAATCGAGGCAATCGATACTTGCGGCTTCTTCTCTGTGGACTACCGGTACGAGGTAAGGCGACACGATTGGTTCCTATTAGGTAGAGCATGGCACAATGCACCACCACCAGTTCGTCGCCGTAAATAAGGGTAGTCAGAAGGGTAATACGTGACCTGTTACGTTGTGGTGTGGTATTGATGTTGTAAAGAGGATGGAGTACGGATTAATTGATACAGTTATGGATTCTCCAACCTGTACATTAATTGATACAGTAGTCACCGTGTATGGTGAGGGGTAGTAATCTAAGGCACTGTCCACCGCACCATAGCCACAGACCTAAGAAATTGCCTAAAACAGTCACCGACCAAGTCAAGTTAGACTACTTGCAAGTTGCCAATTGCGACAGAGGCCGCTATTCCCATTTCAGACACATCAACAGTCTCTTAACCGATTTCATGATCAATGTAATTGCCAACCAGTGGCGTGTATTGAGTCAAGAGAGTATCTTAGTACAAGTGAATAGTTGCAATAAGCGGCACATGTCCCTCCCAAATTACATAAAATGCCAAGACAAGGGTTAATGAAATGGAGACATTCGCGCCTATTACGAGACTTTGGGAACTCTACCCATGGTTGAATGAGGAATTTCCACATCCGCTCAACATGAACCATACCAAATTCTATAGCGCCATCTCCGTTCCACATACCAAGGAAACAAAATCATAGCCAACTGGAAAGGTGAAGGGACGTTCCGTAATCCGTCTTGATGTACTGTCGATTTTATTATTGTTGCCAACTTCAAGAGATAGCAGTGGAGAGTGCAGCGCTAGCTGCCTCCTCAAAAATGCAGGCAAATTCTATGTTGAAGGAGTAAACGAGAGTTCGCTGGTTGACTGAAAGTTCGATATAATAATACAAAGGCACGTTGCGCCGGCTTAACAGCGGCCTGCCAGTGTTGCCAGATCGGAGGAGATTGAGGAATAGAAGAGTGGCCTAAGGATCCCATCAGTACTTTCTATGCTATGGTTGACTAGATTGCGGTATGTGCTTACCTCGGCTGTTAGACCTTTATTTTCTGTTGCTCACTGCGGCAATAGCCACACAGCCTATGCTGGCAATTCTGGCAGTGATCCGTCACTTCTAGGTTCCACGGCCCGTGACCGCAATCGCACTTGGTTTATTAGTACACGTTCGACGTGTTAAGGAGAGGCATCTTTTACACAAAATAGTACTGTTATGTACGTGTATCGAGGCATTTTCGGGATAACTTGGTACGAAGCGAGGTATGTGCCGGTTTGTGAATGAGACGATATTAAACTCTTCGAGGAAGTGATGCTTGTGGAAAGCAGGTTTGCCGATAGGGAGCGTCGAACACATATTTATATATGCCAGTCGTGGGCGTTTTCCCTCTGAGTAGACATTCCTTAGAAATAAGCATCCCTGGAACTGCTTTCTCGGTGAATACAACCTCACATGCTACGAGTATGAGTGAAAAGCGAAATTGAATTGCTGGAAGCTGTGTTAAGTTCTAGAAAACCCATAGCATTGACCCGCCTCGGAGTTGTGGCACTGCCGTAAGACTTCGAATGATAATCCTGACCTGATGCCATTGCTCCGAATTGCCAACGATACCAAGCAAGTAGGTTTCTGACTTTGTGAATCCACTCAAGCTATCTAGCCTCGGTGGTCGATTGGCCATGAAACAATATAGTTCACTAAACTAGGATATAATTTATATCGCCAGACTACGTAATAGCCGCAGCACAATAATCGGTAATTGAGAAAGCAGTTGAAGCGGACATCATCGATACCGGCAAGCTCCACTTCACAGCCAAAGTTTCGGTCGACGTCAATTTGACTGGATCAGGAGCAACGATACTCGTTGATTGTCGAGTCAATGTATAGCGATGCTCCATTGTTGTCGCACACAGCCATGTTAGCCGAGTGGTGCCCAGGGCATCAAAGTGAAGCTGTTAGTCAATAACTTCATTCACGTGCCCTGACATAATCAAAGATTTTGATCCGATCAAGTTCTGGCAACACAAATTGAAGTCATGTTAGAGCTTTCCGTTAGATTATACGCTAGGGCTTGGTGGCTGTATCTCATGGAGTAACTTGCCCGACTAATGTGCTTTTGTTGGGCGAGCCAACCGAGGGGCTATGCTAATTAAATCCGACCATCAAAAGGAAATCAAAATTTTAAGACCCTATTGGCTTCTCCCAAAAAAGTTTCACATGGAGAAATTTATTCCGGTTTAGTATTATGAGCGTTTTTTCGAGTCGCTTTTTCGTCGTGGAGACGCGATGTCGCAAAGTGAGCGGATTCCACGCCTCGCAACTAAGCTTCGCAAGGCGCAGCCGCAGCACACCGAGTAGCCTACTTTCGGGGTACTCCGTAGGATATGAAAAAAATTTTTATCCGGAACCCAGCGCGCTTGAGGCACCGTCAACGCTGGTATGCGTCAGATAACTGCCCATCTGTATCTGCGCACCTGAGTTGCCCCAACTAGTGGAAGAAGGTATACTTTTAAGACCGCCATTATTGATCTGTTCGCCGAAGCGTTTCCCTATTCCATGTGAAGTCCGTAATATTTGTCTGTTATAAAGGGATGCGCCGTAGTAAAGGAACCGGGAGGAATTCATAAATGGGTTAGGTAGCCTTATATTAACTCTAAAGTTTTATATTGCTAATGTCACTATGCTATTAAGGACATAGGTAGTGTTAGCCTGCACTCCACTGTTTTAGCTAAGATGTATAAAAATATCCGGATGTGCTTAAGTTTTTAGCGAAAGAGGTATAACTAAGTAAAACGAAGGTTTTTTTAGTTTAAATTTTTAGCTAAGAAATTATTAGTTATTTAAAAAAAAATATTTTAATTTTTTATTTAAAAAACCTTTTTATAATTATTAGTTTTTATTATATATATATAAATATTTTAATTTTTTAATATAAATAAATAATAATAAATTATTATATAAATATAAATAAATATATAATTATTATTATATATTTATTAAAGTTTTAGCTTTAAAATAATTAATAGCTTATATTTATTATAAAACTTTTTTAATTTTATATAAATTAAATTTTTTTTAAAAAATTAAAAAATTATAATATATATTTTTTAACTTAAAACAAAAATTAATATTTATTTATTATAATTAATAAATTATTTTATATAGCTAGCTTTAAGTTTAATTATATAAACTATTTAAAAAAAGTTTTAAGCTTAAAAATTAAATTTTTATTATTATTTTTAATAATAATTATATTAATTAATTAAAACTTAATTTATTACGTTTTAATTAATAATTAATATAAAAATTAAACTAGTTATTAAATTTATATAAAAACTTTTATATAAAAAATATAATAATTAATAAATGTTATAAAGGTGCATTTACGGTTTTATGCAGTAGATTTTAAATTCATATATTAATTATAAGCTGGAGAAAAAAGGTAGCCTTAAGGGCTTTAATCTTTAACAGTAAGCTATTTAAGTAATTTATAAATAAATATATGTGTAGGTGAGCTATAGCACTAGCTATAACCTAGCCACATATATTACACTTATATATATAAGCTAACTATTTACCATTAAAGCTGCCAGCTATAACTATAAATAAATTTAATATAAATAATAATAATAATTATTATTAACTAGTTAAATAAATTTTATTAATTATTTAAACTTAATTTTTAATCTTTAATAAAAATCTGCTTATATTTGCTTTAAATAAATAATATAGCTATTTAAAAAATAATAAATATATTTTTGTTTTTTTTATTAAACTTTTATAGCTGCTTAAAAAAAACTAATAAATTATTTATATTTTATATAGTTATTATTTTAATTATTATTTTAATTATTAAATATAATATTATATATATTTAAAAAAAAGTAAATAATAATTAATAAATAGTAAAAAAATATAAAAAAGTTTTATTAAATAAAAAGTTTTTAAAACTTAAGCTTTTTTATTTTTAAGTTAAAAAAGCCTTTAATTATAATAAATTAAAGCTAAGTTTTTTATTATAATTAATTATTAAATTAATTATTTAAATAATATATTAATATATATATTAATAATAAAATTAATATATTATTTATTTTAATATAATATACGCTTTTAATTATATAAACAATAATATAATATATAAAACAATAATTTTATATTTAATCATTTATGTTTAAATAAATATTAAGGAAAAATTAGCTTGTATAATTAATAAGTGTTATTTAGCAGCACTTAATCCATATCTAGTTATTATACTGCGTTGCCGCAGCTTATGTTCTCCTTTTTCCATGCCAAGAAATGAGGGAAAAAATACCATCCAGCGTGTTATGTCCCTTGGTGATGCTAATGTAGTCGCCACTAATCGTTACACTCGAGTCTTAGGTATGAGCAACGACAAGTACTATAGTACGAGAAGAACAACAAAGGTCGGATAACGCATTCCGACGTGCTACTAGAATTTCCCTGTCCCCGAATAGCAAAAGAGCAGCTAACGTGTATGACCCAAAACATCTGAATTAGTTTTAGGATGTTAATGTTAGGCCCATCCAATAGAGCAATAGCTATGACTACTAGAGCACCTATTCAATATCTTAGAACCCGAACCTGATCTCTCGATGCTCCTATAAATGGACTAACATTCTCTGTGTGGTCTTATTTCGTAGTTCCAATGTCACAACCGGTGCATCGTTGATGGCTGCAGTTGTGACAATGGGCATCAATCAGCAAATTCCATGGCCCGTGGCCACACTGACACTGCCCATGAATTAGTAAACCAGGAGCTTATAATTGAATAGATACCTTACGCAGTAGAATACTTGGCTGGCCATGTTGAGAAGAGTTGTATTTAGATTAATGAGTTCGTCTCAACCGATATGTGACGGGTTGTGGTCCTGAGTTTGGACAGGAAGCATGGCAGGGCCATAGCATTTATAGAAAGAAGACCATATTGTACGGGTATCCGAAATCAGGGATTTAACACAAAAAAGTTGGTTGGTGACAGCGTTTCAACCTATCCTGGTACTTTAAGTAGGTGCTACAGTAGGGCGGCCACGCGTGTAGAGACCCTTTCTCCCAGAGATACTGCTCGGCATCGCATTTACGATGGCATTTCCTTAGCCTAAGGGTTCAAGCACTGCCATAACATACGAAATGGCGGTCTAGAAAGTGACTCTTGGTTGGCAAATGACCATTGCCAAATGAGGCCAAGTTTTGATTCCTTGAGGCCATTCGCATATCAACAGGCCTCATAGGACTTGCTGGCCCTCTTAAGCCAAATCGCTTCACCATCGTATAAGAAAGAAGAGAATTCGGTGACTGGATGTGATCTGTATGGATAGTTAGAGATGGGTTACAGCGAATGTTGCAACGGTGAGCGGAGGTTGTACATGATAGGGATTCGAGCGCGACGTGTCGCAATGGCTGTTCACCAAAGCCGCAAAGGCGGCCGAATCACCGAATTCCAATGAATCGAATGTACGCAAGATTTGCTGTTGTAATCTACCTCGAGTGAGAATAGGGTGCAGTTTGTTGGCTAGAAATCGCAAAGCGGCGGACGTCACCCTATTGTCTATGTTGCCTCGACCAGTCATGAAAATATAGCCCGTTCCTATCTTAGCTAAGCGGCTTAAAATCATGTACTAGGGCTGGGCTGATGATGTCAATAGAAATAATAGTCAGCCGGCTGTGCAGACCCCATTTCGGAAGAGCGTACCACAACTACCACAAGTTCCGCCAACGAAACGCTCGTTATAAGGCGAATAATAACCTCGGAGAATGCAAACGAAAACGGTTAGGGCATACCGAAAATGCAGAAAGTGTTTGTCTACCTTCGGTATCCTAGCCTAGCTCGCGGAAGAAGGGGCCATGGTACGTATTCCGAAACTGCACTTCCCCTTCTCCGCCTCATAATCTGTCTATATGCCGCGAAGATGTAGTGAAGTGCCAGTATGTTGAAACAGTGATTATAAGATTCTATCTCATAAATCAAAGTAAAGCTTGTCGTAGTTGATACAAGATATCCCCTGCCTCGCTAGGCTTGATGTGGAACATGAGTAACCGGGCTTTATAGTTGCTTTAAGCCAACTGGTATTATATCGTTATAAGCAGGATTATTATAGTATATATTGTTAACTATAAAGAAAAAAACTATATTAAAAGAAAAAAATCAAGAATATACTTGTTTATAGTTAAAGGTTTATTATTTATAAAATAAATATCGTTTATATAATTAAATAATATTATTTAATATTATTTTTTATAATAAAATAATTATATATTTTATTAAATTAAATTAAATAAATTTATTATTATAAAAATATATTCATGGTTTTATATAATAAATTTTAAATTTATATATTAATTATAAGCTATAAAAAATAGCTTTAAAAGTTTTAATTTTTAATAATAAATTATATAAATGATTTATATTTAAATATATATATAAATAAACTATAATAATAGCTATATTTTAATTATATATATTATATTTATATATATATATATTAATTAACTATTATTAAAGCTATTAAATAAAAATCTTTTTAAATTTTTATAGCTATTATTTATAAAGTAAATATAATTATTATAAAATAATAAACTATAAGCTTTTATTTTATATATAATAATATTAAATTTTTTATATTTATAATATATATAATATAAATACTAGTTTTTTTTTAAATAAATAATTTAATTATTTAATTTCTTTTTATTTAAAAAACTATAATAAAAAAATTTATTATTATTTTTAATATAATTAAATTAATCGGATTTTTATAAAATAAGCTTAATAAAAATAATATTATTAATTTTAATTTTATTTAAGTTTATAATATAAAAAGCTAAAAAATAACCTTTTAAAAAAAAGGTACACCTGGTTATAACCATTATATAGCTAGTATAGCTTAGTTTATAGATTAAATAGCTTTTAGGATTAAAGCTAAAGCTAGCGCTTGCGGCGCTGCTAGCTTTCATCCTTTTTTTTTAATAAACATCACAATTTAAACTTAATATTACTTTATTACCTTTAGTAATTTTTATTAGTTTAAAAGCGTAGTATTTTTAAAATAATTATTTTAGTTAAAATTTTAATTATTTAGCTTATATTTTTATTTAAAACTATTTTTAAATTAAAATAAAAAATTAATAAAAAAATTATATTTATTAAAAAACGTTTTATAATTATAAACTTTAGTTTATAATTTATTAAAAATAACCCCGCGTAAATTTAAATATAAAAAATATTAAATTATATTAAAATCTTTATATTTTAACTATTTTCTTTAACTTATAAAATATATATATATAATTGCTATACTTTGTTAGGGGGTATGGCCTTATAGGGGCACACCTACTACTAAAGTAGGTTTGCTTTATAGATTAAATAAAGAAGTAAAAGCTTTAGTAAGTTTTTTGCCGCAGGTAGAAGTTTTACTAAGGACTTTTTTTTTTTTATTATTATTTTATATAAACTTATAACCTTACTACTTTTAATAAAGTATATTAAATAGTAGCTAGCAAGTTTATGATCTTTTAATTATTTTATTATCTTAAGTTTTTTGCTGGTAGTTTATTTATGTAGTGACCCTAATCGCGCTAACAATATTTTAATTGTTTTATAACTTTTGTAATATTTTTAATATTGTTAAACTATTGTAATTTTTATTTTAGAGTTTTTTAGTTTGTTTTATAATATTTTGTAAAATAAAAGGACTTTAAGTTAAGGTGGGTTTTTATTAGTTTATTATATACTGTTTAATAATTTTATATTACGATTAAGCTTAAGTAACTTAACGTGTAATTATTTTAAAAAAAGTGTGGATTATTTAATAATTTTTTATATATTAAATAGGATAAAGTTTTGTTGGAAGGATTTGCTAGATTATTTATAATAATTATAACAAGTTTTTTTTATACTAGTATTAACGTTATAATTACGCTTATATTATATTAACTTATTAAATAAATATTTATATTTTTTTAATACTAGTTTAAGTAATAGTATTATTTTTATATTAACCGTATTTAGCTAAAGCTAATGTTTATAGTATTATATTATTATTTAGTAACTTTAGCTATATTTATATTTTGATTATTTATAACCTGTTTTAAAACTTGTTATTAGGCTATTAGTATTTTATTTTTTGTTAAATTTGGTTTGTTTTATAACTTATTAAATTTAATATTTTTTTTTTTTTATAACGTTTTTAATTTATTTTATAGTTTATTACAGCATAGTTGCGTAAAGAAATATATTTTGTAATATTTTATAAGTGTACGATTTAGTGGGGTAGTTAGCAATAAGTGGCAAAGTATTGCTTATTTAATAATTTTAGCTAAAAGTTATACTATATTATTTATTTATTATTTTGTTTTATATTTAATTTAATTTTTATAATTTTTTAATATATTTTATTTTTATATAATTTAGTTTTTGGTACGATTTTATAACTAATTGTTTTGTTATTTTTTGGCTTTTTTTGGTTAGCTATATTTAAAGCTATATTTAAAAAGTATTTAGATTTAAATTTAAATAATTTTATTAATTTTAAGCTAAAAAGTTTTATAATAAAGTAATATAAAGTATTATTAAAAATAAAAAATTTAATATTTAAATTAATTAAAACTAAAAAGGTTTTAATACCTTAAGGACCGGAAATATTTTAGAGTTTTTTTAAAAAACCGATAGTATTTATTTTTATTATTTTAATATTATATTTAATGCTTCCGGGATAGTAAAGCGAGTTTTTGTTTGGTTTTTTTATATATTTGTTAATATTTATTTTTGTTTTACGTATATTACTACTACTATAGTTTTAGCTAAATTATATTTTTAAAACTATAAGTTAAGAGCTGCTGTATAAAACCCCGTTGTTTAAAGTTAGTAATATTATATTTATATCCTCGGATAAATTAAATAATAATACTATATTATAAAACTATATTTATAGCAAGTTTAAAAAGTAAGCTTATTAAAATATAATATTTTATAATTATATAAAGTTATTAATATAAGAATTAATAATTAAAAAGGAGGTAAAAGAAATAATTAAAAAAATAAATAAGGTAGAAAAAAAAGTTAATTATTTAAATATTAAGGTTAATAAAATTAAAACCTTGTTGTTTTAGTTGGTTAATAATTAGTAAAAGTTATACGTGTTTATTAGTAAACTTGTTATATAATAGATTTTAATTTAAGTTGTTAGTGCGTAAGTGCTATAAAATATTATATTGCCGGCTATATTATAGTAAATATTATAGGAGCGGTTTAATAATATATACGCTTTATTATAACTAGCTACGTAGGCTTTTTTTAAAAGTGCGCTACTAAGAATATTATTAATAAATAGTAATTAATATTAAAAAGATTAATATATAAGTTTTTAGTTAACGCTAGAGCTAGCAGCGCTAAACCTAAAAACAACCTTACTTTAGCTAACAGCTTTATATTAATTCGGGCAGCTATTATTATATATTTTTGTTTTAAATTTAAGTAAACTAACTATATTAAGTTTAAATTTATATATAGTTTTAACGTTTATGTTATTATTATATGCTAATATAGCTATTTTTTAGCTGTTATATATGTTATTAGTTTTCCCTCGACTAGATATAACTTAAATAGGTTATATATTTATATTTTTTATATAGTTTATACTAGTTGTGTTAGTATTATTTTTTAATTAGTTAGTATTTATAAATGTTCTGCAGGTATTAGCTATAGCGCCGGCTGGAATTTTTAAGTCCTTTAATATAATATAGCCCGCTTTTTATAGAACTATTATTTAATAGACTATTTTTAACGCGGCTATTTAATATTTAACTACGGTTAGGTTTAAAAATAAAGTTCGACCTATAATAAAGCTAGTAAAACTAAATATATTAGCGCTAGGTTAATTTAATATTAACAGCTTATTGTTTTATTTTATATTTTATTAATAATTAAATAAAGCTAAAGCTTAAGCTGTAGTAAGCGTTAATATTTGTTTAGTTCGCTAGGGCTTAAAAGAGCTTAACCTGGGCAGTAACTTTAACTTTAATAATTTTAATAAGGGCGGTAGTTCTAGTAATAGTAAAAATTTTATTTTATTTTATAGCTCCGGAGAACCGCGTAGCCCAGGAAAACCCCGTAGGCCTTTAGACTTTTAGGATTTTTAAAGTTAGCGCAGCAAGACTTTGTTGTACAATATTTTTAAATCCTTAGCTTTAAACGGCTTATTAAATAAGCTAAAGTAAGTAAATATTAATATATTTAATTTAGGTTATAATAATTTAAAGAATATTAAAATAGTTGCTGAAAAAAATAAAATTATATTTATTAATATATATTATTTTATTAACTGTATTAATTTATTTTTCAAGGATATTAATATTATAAAAAATAATATTAAATAAGTTATAGGTTTATTTTAAATATTATTAGCTAGTCTAGTAGTAATATAGTAGAATAATAAGTTAATTTTAGCGGAGCGTTAAGCGTTTTGTATTTAAAGGTTAACTGCTGTTTTTAAACAGTTTATTGTTTATTTTTTTATATAAGTAGTTAAAGCTACGGAAAAGTTTAATATTATTAAGCTTAAATTATTTAATTTAGCTTGTAATAATACCGCTATAATTAACTTTATTTAAAAAAAGTTATAATATATAAAAGCTATAAAAATGTTTAATAAATATAATTATAACTAGTATAGTATTATAGTATTAATTTAAACCTATATAAATTTAACTATTAAATAGTATTTTTATGTTTTAAAATTAATAATAATTTTAGCTAACTATATATTTTAAATAGCTAGGGCTAAACTATTATTATTTTTAGCAGCTTATAAAAAGTTTTTATAAGTAAAAAAAAATTATTATAATAAGTTTAAAAAATAAAAATAAAAGTTTAAAAGCTTTAAGTTTAAAAAAAGAAAAGGTAATAAGTCCGATTTTAATAATTTATTTTAGAAAAAAAAAAGTAAAAATAGGAAATTTAGTTATAATAACTATAAAAAAAAGTATAAAAAGTATTAGGTAAAGCGTGATTATGTTAAGCTTACGCAGGAAAAAAAGTTAAGTTTGTCCGTTTTTTTTTTTTTATTAAGTTTAAACTTTAAAGATTTTATATTTATTATTATAAACTATAGTAATATATATAAATATTATAATAAAATGTTTAATTTTATTTATATATATAATAAGTACGCTTATAAGTGTAAGAAGCGAGCCTTAAAGCGTATTATATTTATTTTTGCTGTGCAAGAATTATAGTATATTTATTAGCATTATAGTACGCTTTTTATATCCTAAAATAAGTTGTTTTATTACTTTAATTTATATATTGTTAAAAAACCGTCCCTTTAGCTGTACTTAAAGGATATAGCTTTTATAACGCGGGAGAACGCTTTTATAGAAAACAAGTTAGATTTTTAGCTAATTTTGCTATAATTAGTATAAGTACTACTTTAGTTATACAAGGTAGATAATATTACTAAAAAGTTGCTTAGTAATTAATTTTTATATTTTAAAGTTAATATTTATAATAAATTTAATAGTAAAGATGTTATAGTTTATTTTAATTTAAGTGCTAGTTATAATATTATAATATATAAGCTTTTAAATACTTTAGTATATACTATTAAGCTTAAAAAAAAAAAGGTTAAAAAAATTAATAAAAGTTATATTAAATATAAAAAATAGGCTATTTTTATATATTATATTATAAAAAAAAATAGTTATAGGTTTTTTATATTTATAAAAGTTGTTGAGTTAATATAAGTGTTAAAAGTTAATATTAAACTTTTTATACTTTTAAATAACAACTTCTTTAGTTTTTATAGTACTGTAATTAATTATAAAATATAAAAAATAATATTTGTTAATATAGTTAATTTTAAGGTATTGTTTTAAATATATTTTTAAGCTTAACCGTGCGTATAAAAAGTAATTTTAGCTAAAAACGTGTTTTTATAACCTAGTAGTACTATTAATATATTAATAATATATATACTTTTATTTTTAGATAAGGATTTTTTTTTAAGCTGTTATATAAAAATAGTATAGTAGTAATTATTAAGTTTACTATATTATAATTAGTAGTAATAATTAACTTTTTGCTGTTGCTTAAGCTTATTTTTAAAAGTACGCGTGTTAATACTATTTAAGAGCATACCAATATTAATTATATAAAAATAACTTAAAAAAGGTACTTAAAAGTAGTAATAATAGCTGCAGCTTTAGTAGCTACAGGTACGCTAGATATTAGTATATTTAATACTAGTATATCTGCTACTAGTACTAGTATGTATATTTCGGATAACTTTAAAATCCCGAGTATATTTTATATTAATAAAAGGTTTATACTAACCTTTACTTTAAAAGCTATTACTACTAAGATTTATTATATTAGTTTTAAGCAGGATTTAATTATTATATTTATATTTATTAATATAGCTAATTTTATTAATATATTAAAAAGTTATAATATGTTGTTAAACGGTAATAATACCTAGCTAACGGATATAGTATATAATATAATAGAATTAGCTACGACGGGAGGAGCTTTAGTTATCCAAGATCTTATTAATAATATTAAACTTTAAATTCTTAAGGTTATTTTTATTTTTAGTATTAAAAAGTTTTTAAAAGTTTAAAAAATAAAAGTTTTAAATAAATAATTTATTTATATAAATAGTAATTTAAACTTTAACGATATTTTTTAACTGTTTAAAAATATATTTAAAATTTAAATAGATTAAAATATTATTAATATTTTTGTTAAAAAATAAATAAAAATCCTGCTTATAGATAATTAGCAGGAAATTAAGCTTAATAGTTGCTTGTATTTATTATTTATTAAAAATTAAAAAACTGTTAACGTAGTGTTTAATAAATTATATAAGTAGGGTAAAATAAAGTGGGTTAATATTTTAACGGCTTTTATATACTTTATTTTTATTATTTAGTTATAAAGGAAAAGAAAGGTTAAGTTATGTTTAGTTATTAATTTATGTTTGTTAAATTAAGTGGTAGTTTTAAATAATTATTTATTTTTTTTATAATTTAAGGTTATTGGTTTTATCTGTAAAAAGTAGTATAAAATAATTGTTAATATTATTTTATTTTTTTATTAGTTCAGCGTATATTTTAATTATTAAAATTAATTTATAATAGTTAGTTTATAAAAAATAAAACGGTTAATTATAGTTTTAATAAGTTTTTATAATATTTTTACTTATATATAGCGCTTTATAAATAAGTTGTTTTATTTGTTTAAGTATTTTTATTAAGTGTTTATTAATAATATTATTATTTTTTCCGATACTATTAAAGAATATTTAAAATATTTTTAGATTATTTTTAAATTGTTTTATATTTATTATATTTTTTTGTTTTTAAAAAAGTTTTTTTTTGTTTATCCTTTTGTTAAGCTTTTAGGTTTTTAAATGGACGTTTTTAGTTATTTTACTATTAAAAAAAAGCTAGCTGTTTTTTATAATTTAAAGTTTTCGAATTAGTTAAAAGTATTAAAGCAGTATTTTAGTAGTAGTAGATTTCTTTATAATTTATTATTTTATTATATAAAGTATGCGGAACTTTTATAGAAAAAGAAAACAGCGTTGTTTAAAAAGGGCTAGTTATTTAAATATTTTGTTATAAATAATCTTAGGAAACGTTAAGCTTATATTTGGTTTATTTATTATAAACTTATTAAAAAAAAAAAAGTTTTGTTTTAAGCGGTATAGGACCTAATTTATAATTATACTTTTTTTTATTATTATAACTTAGTTAAACAGCTGTTTATATAAATAAATAAATTATTAAAGAAAAGTTTTAACGTTATATTTTTTTATATTAAAGAGGACTATTAGTAAATTTTTAGTTTTATAATTTTTAATATATAGATTTTATTTGTTATATTTTTTAGTTGTTATATGTTTTAACTTAAGCTGCGCTATGGACCGTTTAAATTAAAGGTTGTATATATAGTATAAGCTTTTAAACAGTTGCGTATAATAATTAAAGTATTTAAGGCGCTTGTTATAGTTTTAACTAACTATAATATAATAAAAGGTATTTTAAATTAAATAAGTTTTAATACTGTTTTTATAAATAAAGTTAATAAGCGTTTTGTTAATATATTAATTTATTTTTTATAGTATAGTTTTTAAGTATATTATATGCTTAGTTAATTTAACTTTATTTTTAACGCGCTTAGTTGTTTATATACTTTATTTAATTAAGTAAATAAAAATAAAAAAATTAAACGGTTTAACAAGGAGCTAGTATTAAACTAGATTTAATTAGTAGATAAAATTATTTAAATAGTTTTAAAAGTGGTAATAGATAAAGCTTTTAAGGCTAAACTTATTATTAGTTATAAAATAGATTTTAAATATTATAAAATTTTATAGGCTGTTTGTAAAAATAATAAGGTTATTAATGGAATGTTTTTATAGCCCGGTTATTTATTTATAATTATTAAGGATTTATTTTATAATATAAATAAAAAAAGTATATATTAGTTTTATATACTAAAAAACTAAATTAATAAGTTTATATAAATTATATATAATAATAAGTATTACTTTAAAATATAATATATATTAAAAGAATTAAAACTTTATTTTATTTAGTTTAAGACTAAAAAAGTAATAGTATATATTAATTACTATAATAGTTATAAAATGTGTACTACTAGCTATAAAAAGCTATATAGTAACTATTAACTAATTTATCTTAAAGATATAAGGTTTATAAAGATTATTGCTATAGATTTTATTATTAAATTGCTGCAAGTTTTTTTAGCGAATATGTTTTAGCAACTAAATAGATATAAGTATTATAATATGTTGATAATAGTAATTTATGTTATATTTAAAAAAACGTTGTTTATTTTTAGTATTAAAAAATATACTGTAGAGGATTAAAGTACTGCTTTAGCTAAGCAACTGCTGTTATATAATTAGGGTGTTTTTATAAGGATTATTTTAGATTAAGATTATAAGTTTATATTGGATTTTTAAAAAGGTTTATAGAAAGTATAAAGTGTTAAGTTATTAATGATTATAGCTTATTATTTTTAGGGGGATAGTTTTTTAAAATAAAAAAATTAAATAGTTGAAATTGTTATTTATTATTATTATTTCGACTATTTAAAGCTTAATAAGGTTAATTTATTTTTTATTTTTTAATAGAATTTAAATAATATATATTTTGACCTAATTAAATCTTTTATGTACGAGCAGCTATTCAGCTTTTAACTACTTAGTTTAAACAATGTTATTACTAAGGCTAATATTATAAAATATAAGGATTTTAGGTTTATTTAAGAATATTTACGTAAAAATATAAAGTTAGTTATGGATTTCGTGTTTATAAAGGTTAAATATTATTATAATTAAAAGCATAAGCTTATAAAATTTAAGGAAAGCAAGGAGGTATATTTAAAGTTGTATAATAAATATTATTTTTTTAGTAACTTGTTAAAAAAGTTTTTTTAATAATATACTAGGCTGTAAAAAGTTAAATAGCGTGTTAGTTAACTAGTTTATAAACTTAAATTGTTTAAAACTTTTAGCATATATTTAGTTATTTTTATAGCTTATTTATTTTTTAGATATAACGGTAAAGATTTTTTTTATTGTAAGGTATTAATATTTAATTTTATTTTTAATGATTAATTTAACTTAAAGGAAGATAGTAATTTGTTTAAAATAAAGATTATTTTTTAGTATTGCTTGGATTAATTATGTACTAGATTTTAGTACTTGGTTAAGTAAAAAGGATATAAATATAAGGATAATTAGTAGAAGTTAAAGTAGTAGTTAAGGAACTTAAAGGAGTTAATTAAGGAGTACTAGACTTATATAAGTGGACAACCGGCTATTAAAAAGGTAGGGTTTATACTATTAACTAATAAACGTTTTTATAATTGTTTTTATAAGGTAAGGTTTGTTTAAAGATAAAATTAATAAATATACTGCGCGTTTTTTTATTTTATATAGTTTAGTTGTTTAGTTGGAGTTTGAGCTATTAAAGTTAATGGTTTTTTTTTAGGTGGCTGGTACTTGCTATACTTTGTTAGGGGGTATGGCCTTGTAAGGGCATACTTACTACTAGAGTGGGTTTGTTTTATAAATTAAATAAGGAAGTAAAGGCCTTGGTAAGTCTCCTGCTATAGGCAGAAGCTTTACTAAGGACCTTTTTTTTTTTTTTATTATTTTATATAAACTTATAACCTTACTACTTTTAGTAAAGCATACTAATAATATTTATATTTTTTATTAATTTAAGTTTATATAATATTTTTATAACTTTATTAATATTATTATAACTTTAGTTAAATATTAATATATATATAATAAAGCTTTATTTATTAAGTTTTATAATTTATTAAATTTTTTATTTAAATTCTTTATATATATAAATAAATTTTATTTTATTAAATATAATTATATATTAAATTTAATTAAATTAATTAAAAAAACTTTTTTAATAAAATAAAATAAAGTTTTTATATAAAAATAATAAAAATAATAATAATATAATTATTTAAAATAATTTAAAATTAAATAAATTTATTTATATAGTTTTAATAAATTAAAATAACTTTAGCTATAAATTAATTTAAATAAAATTTTAAATATATTAAATAATAAATTTAATTTAAAATTAAATTATTTAAAAAAATTTAATTATAAATAAAAATAAAAAAATATTAAATAAAATATTAATAATAAATAAATAATTAAGTTAAATAAATTATTTATAACTTTAAAATAATATATTTATAAATTTAAAATAATATATTTATAAATTTATAAAAAATAGTTTTTTAATAAAAATAAAACATTTATATTTTAAAATATTAATAAAATAAATATTAAATAAAAAACTATAAATATAAATAAAAAACTATTAATTAAAATAAACTTAATTAATATAAGTTATTTTTTATAAAAATATATAATTAAATAATATTTAATAATATTTAAAAAAGCTTATAATTATTATAAAAATATATTTATTATTTTATATAATAAATTTTAAATTTATAAATTAATTATAAGCTAAAAATAATTAGCTTTAAAGGTTTTAATTTTAAATAATAAGCTATTTAAATAATTTATATTTAAGTTTATATATAAATAAACTATAATATTAATTATATATTAACTATATATATTATATTTATATATATTAATTAATTAATTATTCTTAAATTTATTAGTTATAACTTTTAATAAATATTAAAAAGCTTTTTAAATAAAATAATTTTTTTATTAAAAATATTATATAATTAAATATAATAAAAGAATTTAAAATTTTTTATATTAATAAAAAACTAAGTTTATTATATTAATAATAATATTAATAATATAATAAAATAAACTATAATTAAAAAACTTAAAATTTATTTTAAAATAAAATAATAAAATAAAATATATATTATATATTTAAATATATTATTTATATTATAATATATATATAATATAGTTTTTATATTAATAATATATTTAAATAAATAATATATTTTTTATAATATAATTTATATATAAGTGGATTATATAAACAAGCGGATTATTTTTTATTAAAATATATTATTTTAACTTTATTATATAATAACTATATAATAATATAATATTTATAAATTTTAAAAAAGCTAATATTTAATTAACTATTATTATTATTTAACCGCTATAAAAACTTAACATTTAATATGTTTTTAAACTATATAGTATTTTTTTTTTAATATTATATATTAAAATAAACAAATATATTATATATAATAAAACTTATATTAATATATATAAATTTAATTTAATTAAAAAATGTTTTTTTTTTAAATATATATATATTTTTATATATAAATAGCTTTATAAGCAGTTAATTTTAATATTATAACACTAGCTTTTTTTTTTTTAACTATAATATACCTTTATATAATTATTAAATAATCTAAAAATTTAAACATAAAAAAAATAATATAAACTATAACGTATAGTTAATTTATAGCTAAAAAAATTAAATATTAACAAGTTAAACTACTAGTTTATAAAAAAAATACTTTTTATTTATTATATAAAAATTACATAATAGCATAGCATTTATTATATAAAAAAAGCTAATATATAACTTTTTTTTATATATAACTACTTTTTTTTATTGTTTAAAAATATTTACTTTAAATTAAATAAAACATATACTTTTTAACTTTTATATTTAAAAATAAATTATTTTTTATAAATCTTTTTTTTTTTTCTTTTTTAAGCTCGCGAATATAAATATATATATATATATATATATATATATATATATATATATATTTATTATACATATACCCTAGCTATTATTTTAAGGTTATATTAACTAAAAAATAACAATTATTATATAATAACAATAATAATAGCAATAAAAATAGCAATAATAGTACTACTTTTGCTGCTACTACTATTATTTTTATATATAAAATTTTTTAATACTTTAAATATTATATTAATAATAAAACTATTAAATAACAACAATAATATTAATAATAATAATAAAATAACTGCTATTATTTTTATTGTTGCTTTTATCCGCTTACGCTTTTTACCGCTTGTTTTAAATAATATTTTATAATTTTAAAACTTTTTTTATTTAAAAAATAATAGTTATATAAAAGTTTATAATTTTTTAACTAGTAGTTAAGTTTATTAAAAACTTATATAAACTTTTTATATAAATATATATATATATATATATATATATTTTTTATATAAATAATTTATTATATATTTTTAAGCTAATATATTTTATTATATAATAAACTAAAAAAACTATTATTTACGCCGTTTTATTATATAATATTTTATTTAAAATATTAAATACTAATAATTTTACTAATATTTAAATAAAGTTTATTTATTATAAAAAATATTTTTAAGCTATTTAAGTTTAAAGCTAAAAAATAATTACCTTGTTATATATAAATAATTTATAAAACAGCTATTAATATTATATTAAGTTATTATTTATAAATTATTGTTAAGTTTTTAAATTTTAAAAAAATATGTGCGAAGTTTATATTTAGCGATTATATAAAGCCTAGTATTTTTAATATAATTAAAAAAAAAAAAAAAGTTTTTTATTTAAAAAAATTTTTTTTTTTTTAATTATATATTTTAGCCTTTTAAAATATAAATAAAATATTTTTTATTATTTTTTATTTTTTTATTTTTTTTAATATTTATATATAATATATTTCTTTTTATAGTTTTTTAATAAATATTTTAACTTATATAAATAACTTATTAATAAAAACTAAAGTTTTAAATATTTAGTTTAATATATGTTTTATAAATATATTTATTAAATTATTTTTATTATTAATTTATTATATTTTAAAAAAAAATTTTTTTTATATAATTTTTAAAAAAATATAATATTAATTATTAAAATTTTTTATTTTTATTTTTATTTTAATTAAATAATTATAATATAATTTATAAACGAGTTATATATATAAATAAATTATATATTTTTTATTACTTTGTTAAGTTTAATTATTAATAATTTTATAATTAAAGTAGTTATTATTAAAAATTAATTAAATTTTAATTTATTATTTATTTTAATTTTTTTATTATAAGTTTTTATATTATAGCCGGTTTTATTATATTATTTATAACGTTATTAATATAGTATATTTGTTTTATTACTACTATAATTTTTTAACGTTTATAACTATATTAAGTTTTATATATTTTTTTAAATAATTAAATTAATTATATTTTTTATAATAAAATTATTTTTATTTTATAAGTGTTTTTTTTTACTTTTTTAATACTTGTTTAATATTTTATTTATTTTATAAAGTTTTTAGTTTTTATTATTTATAAAGGTTAATTAATATATTAATATTTAATTTAATTTTATAAGCTAGTTAATAATATTTAAAATTAACTTTAGGAAGTTTTTTTAATAATTAAAAATTTAATTTTTAATAAAAGTTAACTACGCGGTTATTTTTTTAGCAGTTTTTAATATTTAAACGATTTAAAGTTTAAATAAATTAATAATATTAAAAATTAACGTTAGTAATTATAACTATATATTTAGCTTTAAAATTATAGCTTATAAATTATAAAATATTAATTTTAACCCTTAAAAACTTTTTAAAATATTTAATTTTATAAAAATAATAAAATAAGCTTTTTTAAATATAATAAAAAACTTAAGCTTAATAATATAGTTAATATATAATTTAATAAATTTATTAATTTAATAATTATATATTTATTTTAATATATTATAAAGTTTAATATTAAATAGTTATATTAAATATAATAAATAAAAAAATAAAAAAATA